>APFE031032596.1:0-44484 GCA_000404065.3 Pinus taeda | reverse complement strand
TTTAAATAAATTAAATTTATGTGGTTTATATTTAAACAAATTAAGTTTATTGGGTTTATTAAAATTGAACTTTATCTAGATTTCGTGATATTATGATGGTGGAGAGGATGGGCATTGTGGAGGATAGTTTTTGGTCAACTCCAAAGTTTTTAAGATGGAAATTTTTTTTTGAAATTTTTTGTTTATTTGGTGAAAGAAATCTATTTGTTTTGACTGAAATTGTAACATTTAAATTATCTAATAGAAATCCAAATTGAGAAATTAAAATAGGAGTAGATTGATTGCAATAACAATGAGTTGGATGTGAGTAAAATAGATTTCTAGATTTACTCATAATTTTTGTATATGTGTTTGGGAGAAGCACTGAATCTCGATGGTTTGGGAGTTATGGATCCCATCCATGAGTAAAACAACCTTTATGATTCAACAAATCATTTAGTCATGGTCACGTTGTTTTTTTTCTTATTATAAATATGTGAGAAAAAATTAACATAGTGGTGTGATTGAAAAGTATTTTTTTAATTAAACCTTTATTGATGAAGGGTCGATTTATTATCAAAACATTTTGATTGAAGAGCAAAATTTTAGACATAACGTTCCTTGATGGCCAACATAAAAACTCAAAACGTCAAAAAAAAATTATTTGACAGGTAATAAAGAATCCAAATTCCAACCCTGGTGGGGAGTTAATATAGTCGATAGAGTTAGGTAAAATCTAAATGGAAGTCGATGAAAGGTTTGTAGATTTATGGTTAGATGCATGTATAAATTGTCTTATCTTGAATACATTCTGTAAGCTCTTTTGAGAAAGTTTTCATTTCTGATATGGTATTAGAGCTCAGGTGAGTTGTGAGGTTACAGAGCTCAGGTGATTGTGAGGAGAAAATGAATGGTAAATAGTTGCCTAGAGCTGTGTTAAGGGAAAATTTTGTGTTGAGTTTGCAGAGAGCGTGAGCTCTTACTGTTGTGTCCCATGGGAAAGCGACATAGTGTGAGGTCAAGCTATGTACTATTGTTGTGCCCGTTGACTTGAGGAGGACCGTGTCGTGAGATGTGGGGACACGGTCATGATTGCTAGAAAGAGCTTTTGCATCGAGAAACACGATTTGAAGTTCTCGTGCCTGCAGTGATCATGATTTAAAGAAGTCGAGCTATGTGCTGTCGCGAGACCAAGTCTGAGAGTTGGGAGGATGGAAGCATAGTGAGACTTTGAGGCCGTCGAGTTGAGTTTTAGCTTTGTGTGAAGAGCTAAAGGCTCGGTGGTGTGTTGAGCTGAGTGTTTTTCTTGAGATGCCAAGTGTGGTAGAGTAGCGAGATTGTGAGCTACGTGAATCGTGGAGCCTCGAGTGAGCTTGGATCTTGAATACATCGTGGAGCATGGATTTTTCCAGCTGTTAGGGTTTCATATTAGTGTTTCGACTATGTTGAGGAGTGTTTCGGTTGTTTGATGGCTGCGTGGATTCTGGCGTGTTGAGGAGTCGTTGATCCACTTACAGTGATGCTTGGTTTGGGGGAAGTGTGTTGTGAGATGAGAGTTTTCGAATCCGGGTCTAGCCATCGACAATGTTGCTTTCCTTGGGAACAACGAGTGGAGGGTTGAGGAGCGCCAACGAAGAGCGTTGAGAGTTGTAGATGCCATTGGAGTAGTGTTGCTGTTATCGACTTTAAGAGGCCAATATTAATTTGTGTTGGACCAGGAAATCTAGCGTAATTATTAGATGTTGTCATTCATGAGATCATGGGTTTGTCCAACTTCTTGATGAGGGTATTAGAGAAGCGTGTGAGACTTGCATACAGAGTGCATACTGTAGGTAGAGGAGCTTACGTTGAATGGAGCGACTGGGAGTGGACTGGTATGGTGCCCTTGAAGTGTTTGTAGTTAGAAATAATTAATTCCTACTTGTCTATGGTTGTAATTCTCCATTTGAGGAGTTTGTTCCTATATAATAGGAATTTAGTTTCTCCTAGATTAGTGTGTGGTTGAGAAAATCTCTCAACCACACTAGTGTACATTCAAGATAGAATTCCTATCTTGAGACTATTGATTGTATAAATATGTGTGTAATTTCCTCATTCAAAGATAATAATATAGAATATATTGGTTGTGCTACTTTTATCTTGGTATCAGAGCCTGTGAGGGCCTGGCCCCTCCTGGGCTTGGGCCCTCCTGGGCTGAGGGAAATAATTGAGAAATATATTTTTGTTTTAGTTTTTTAAGTGTCCATCATTCGTCTAAACCCGTGGTTATTTTTTATGGTCTGGGCTTCGACAGAGAATCTCTGTTGCCGAATCCGTGGAGGAGTTGCAAACGCTAACTGGCAACGCTGTTGCTGTGCTTTTTGTCGTGGTTGCCGTGTTGATCTGCTGACCTGTGATCAGACCGAGGTAGCTAAGAGCTACAGCTTTTACGAGCACCTTATTTTTTGCGGTGATCTTTTGCGGGATCGGTGGCATCAATGGTCATGGTATCTGTGGAATTTCTAGGATATCGAAGCCTTGCCACTATACCGATCGATTGAGGAGCGGATGCTAAGAAGTGTTGAAGATGCTCCTCAGCCTTCATCATCGATCGAACAACGTTGAATGGTAATTAGATGGAGGTTGCGTTTTGGAGAAGGCCCGGAGGGAGAAACGTAAGGCAACTGTGTGAGAACCTTTATCACCGCAGAATTGAATCCGTCTTTGGATCGCAGCGCTAGAGGAGATCTCTACGAATTTCATTGAAATTTCCATGAAATCGAAGTTGCTCACGTGAAATCCGTGGAGGAGGCCAGGACTGTGTGGTAAGTTGCTGGTGCACCAATGGATCGACTGTCTTTGAAATCCTGCAGCAATGGTTGAACATCATTTTCTAGCTATACAATCTGCAAATGGTAAATCTCGAGTTCAAATATAGTTGCAATGACATTAGCTATCAGAGGCGAGTATTTGTCTATTAAGTCATCTGGAAACCTTTCAAATTTATTCGATTTGGGAGGAGTAGTGGGTGGAATTCTCGCAGGCCATATTTCTGATAGACTTGATGCTAGGGCTATCACGGTAGCTACTTTAAATTGATCTCGGTACACACAGCTCGCTTAGGGGAAATTCGAGAGCTTTGGCAACCGTTACGACTATTATAGATGGTACTGGGTCTGTTGGGGCTGCCTTGGGGCCACTTCTGACTGGCTTTATCTCTACAGATGGATGGACTGCTATATTCATTATGCTCACGCTTTCATGTTTAATTTCTGGCCTTCTTTTGACCCGCTTGGTTGTGGCAGAGATTGTGGACAATATTGTCGAGGCAAATGAAAGGATTGCACAACGAGAGATTTCATGATCAATCCAGAACACTGCAGGATTGGAGGAGATCAGGCTGAGGAGAAGACCGACGGAGGCTGCAGTCGCGTAGTGATCTGCGTGTTGGACAGGGTTGCATTGGCTCTCATTTTTCGCTGGTGGCAGCTTGGCACTCGGTGTGTGGCCTGAAGACTGTGGATCAGGCTGTGGATCATAGATCGCTAGTAGATCTTTGTGTGGTGTAGACATGTGATTTGTTTATTCTTTGTGTGCTTTTATATTCTGCTTGGGTTTAAATCCGTAGTGTCCACTTTACGAGTGCTGTCACGGTTTTATATCCATTGCGCTGTGTGTTATTCGAGGGTCGAGCCACAAAGTTTTAATATTGTTTGTGTGAGGAAGCTACAACCCTGAGAGAGGTCAAAGGATATCTCGGTGGGAAAAATGACAGAATGCGGGTGCACAGGGTCCACGAGGTCTTTGGTCGAGCTAGAGGAGCCACAACATAAGTTCCAAGTTTAAAGGAGGGCGAACCATCCCGACCCTCGACTCGGGTGGTTGGGCCCGATGCTAGTCATCTGTCACGAAGAGAATGTAGAAGAGCCCGACCTCTGACCTAAGGCGAAGGCAGGCCAGCCAACAAGTTGGGTCCTCCGCCAAGTCGGGTCTTAGCAAACTTGTGAGAAATGGGAAGAGGGGTTTGACCCCATGCTACAATCAAACTCGATCCGTGGCATCAAGGGGAATGATGCTGCGAGATTTTGTACATTTGAAGCATAGTTTGGGATTTCATTGTTGTGTTGAATATCATGATTCATCGCTGCAGAAGTTAAATATTTCGCGGGCCCATTACCCACAGGCTCTTGAATTGGTGGAGATCCATCAGGGGATGAAATGAAACCCTCTAGAGTCTGGTGAGAGTGGATCTACTGGAGCAGTGAGAAAAGAAGGATTAAGAGGGCTGAGGACGAGACTGAAGAAGCACAAGATATGGATCTATGTTCAGTAGCCAACGCAAATCAGTTGATGGGAAATCACACCGCGAGAGGGTTTCTGTTGCAAGGAAAGAAACCTACCAGCAGCTGCATTCTTCATTCAAGGAAGAGAACAACTTTGTGGTAGATTTGGAGGAAAAAAGCATGGTTGTTTGTGCATACTTGGGTAAACCTTTTTTTTTGGTGAAGTATTTTTTTTTGGAATTTAAATTGATATACATATTGAGATTAGCCACTTCAATATGAAGTTATTTTGTTAGAATTGGCTATTCTAACAAATGACAGGTTCATGGAAGTTCCAAGAAGTTATTTGATAAAGATGCCCAAGATTTGAACAATGAACAGATGAGGTAAAGCAACAGCGACAATGTTTATGGTGGACAACAAAATAGATGTTTGTTTGAGTTAGTGTGGTTTGTGGAATAAACTCCCTAAATTGTTGTAATGGTCATTGTATGTACCCAAAAATTCCAAATGTTGAAGTATGGAATGTAAGCCTTGTAAAGGCATTTGAAAGTTCGTGGTGATCTTAAAACCACTTTGTAATGGTTTATGGTTAGCCTGAAACCATCTTTTGTCACTGTAAAGTGATGGTGAGCCAGAAATCACATATAGAGTCTTAGTGGCTACAAGATTTGCCGGAGGTGGCACATTTAAGTTCCAGATTTGCCCGGTGGTGGTAAATCGGACTTGCTCGGTGGTGGCATATTGAAGTTGGCGGATTTGCTCGGTGGTGGTAAATTGGACTTGCCCGGTGGTGGCATATTGAAGTTGGCGGATTTTCCCGGTGGTGGTAGATCGGACTTGCCCGGTGGTGGCATATTGATGTTGGCAGATTTTCCCAATGGTGGTAGATCGGACTTACCCAGTGGTGGCATATTGTCTGAGTGGCTAACGTGTAGACAGGAGCTTTGTGCTTGTAGAAGCAGGTGGACTGCAGTAACACCTGGCTCACGGTCTCAGATATTAGTGTGTTTGAGCACAAGAGGATCGACGTACTTTTCTATCTGACAGTTGCATCGAAAGGCGCAATCAACGAAACTGTTTGCGATTGTTATTTGAACATGAATATTTGGCTTAGAAAGGCACGGATCTCTCTTTGTTTTTTGGAAGTTTTGTACATGCAATTCACCTGATGGTGGTGGATTTGACTATCATGACAAGTAGTCATTAAGGAGCGGAGTTAGAAATAATTAATTCCTAATTGTCTATGGTTGTAATTCTCCATTTGAGGAGTTTGTTCCTATATAATAAGAATTTAGTTTCTCCTAGTTTAGTGTGTGGTTGAGAGAATCTCTCAACCACACTAGTATACGTCCAAGATAAAATTCCTATCTTGAGACTATTGATTGTATAAATATGTGTGTAATTTCCTCAATCAAATATAATAATATAGAATATATTGGTTGTGCTACTTTTATCTTTTGTTTTATGCATTATTATTGTTTCATGCATTATCATTGTGGTGTTGACTATCAAACAAGTGGAATCCAATGACCGTATTGCAGACCTGTGCTAGCATTTTCGTGAATTGATGATTTCGTGAAGTGTGGACTGATGAGGAGTCAATTCGATGTATGGGTGAGGAGTAGGCCAATGTTGCCTGTTGTGATGTGGAGTGAGGGGCGTGAAATCCTAGGAGTTTTCGGTGGAGCTATGTTTATTGATTGGTCGCATGCAAAGGAGTTATGGGCCGACAAAGGAAAATTAAACAATGCAAGAATTTCAAAACACCAATGCAACAGTGAAGCAATTAATGCCAATTCTGCCATCACTCTTAGTTAAAAATTTTATACTTTGGGCCATTAAAATGGAGGGACTGCTTGGTTAAGTTGATTTATGGTAATTTGTTCAAGAAATTTCTATACATTCCCATGATAAGAGTAGAGGTGCAATATCATTGCTTCTCATTATTTTAGTTCTAGATGAAAACATTTTGTCTAGTATTTTGTATGAATTTGGTGAAATATGTGATGCAAAAATGTTTTGGGATATCTTCGAAATGAAGTACAACATAAAGTGGAGTGAGAAAGATGAAGTTCATGAAAGTGTTGTTGAAAATGATGATTGTGTTTTCAGTCTCATAATTGATTATAAAAATGAAGATGGAAACATTGAGGCTGTAATGATGGATGATAAATGTGTGCGTGTAACTAACTAACATTGAAACATGTGATGATGAAGAAACAACCATTGTTGCAAAATTTGGATATTTTTATGAAAAAATCTCTCTATGCAGAGATGTATGAAGTCAAATTTTATGAGAATTATAAAGAGTGGTTCAATCTGACGCATGCAAAGCATCTTATAAATGAGTTGTTGTTTGGTGAGAAGAGATGCTTATTATAGATGAGTTGTTGTTTGGTGAGAAGAGATGCCTACCTCCATATACAAATCAATTGCATGGCAACATGTTTGTAACAAAAAAGTTGATAAAAAAGATTGAAAAGGTTGATAAGCTCTACCACGATCTTATGGCAAGAAAGGTGAAGATAAAATTGCATGAGCGAATGAACAAACATGGACTCTTTACTAAAAAGACAAAAATGAAAGCTCTATTATCACGTATCGTTGTAAGCCTAGTTAAGACTAAAACCAGTAGTCAAGTTAAAACATAGTTTGTGATTAGAGACAATGTCATAATAATAATCACTCCCATTATTCTTTAGTCCGCGAATAGTTAATATTCAGCAATAGTCAGCGGTCTTAAGTAGAATGTAAATAGCAGTCGATAAAACTTATGTAGATTTACCATCTAGATGCGTGTAGAAACGGTCTTATCTGGAATACAATAGGCAAGCTCTTTGATAGTCTTCATTCCTGACAGTTGCACAACTAATTTCGTGGAATACAAAGCCTACAAACTATCTAAGTAAAGTTTAAACCGCCATAAAGTTGGCAATAAAATTCGTAGGGAGGTTTTTAATAATGGATAACGCCATGCACGTGAAGACTTCCACCACTATCGGAGTCCTCATTTCTGATAGCTGCAAAATTAATTTCGTGGAATACAGAAGCCTATGAACTATCTAAAGTAAAGTTTAAACCAACGTAAAGTTGGCAATAAAATTCGTAGAGATGTTTTTTATAATCGATAGCACGATGCACGTGAAGACTTCCACCACCATCTCCCACTATTATTCAATACAAAATTTTGACTCGTCCAAGAGGAAAGAATACAATGGGCATCATTTTCGTTGTTGGTTACCATAAGCAACCGCATCTTTTAAGTACAAGTATCATTTTCATGAGTGCTTAGGGGTATTTTATTCCATTTTTTAAATTCAACTATATTTATTTATTTAATTTTAATTTTAAATTAGAGGAAAGTTTGTATATGTGTACTCCATTGAGTCCATTCTCCTTTAGAGGAAGGTTTGAGTTTTTCAATTGGTACATGCAGGTGTAATGGCTGATTCCCTTTATTTTTTAATAATAATAATCACTTAAAAATAATAATAATCTGGTTTTAGTATTTTTTGAGGATAAGTTGAATCATGAGGACAGGTTACTTGTAGATTTTATAGAAGTTGACATAATTAGTATGAAAATTTTATGTTATTATAATCCAAAATGAAATTGTATTTAAAAATTTCATTTGAAAATAATATAAATTATTTATTTGGAAGACTCTTATTAGGTCTATTTTAATACAAATACAGTTATATGTGTATAATTACATTATAGTTGTTTGAATATCTAAGTTGATGTAAGTGCCCAAGGTATTCTCAATATCCTTAAAAATTGTTAAATACCATAAATGTGATGGAAAACTAGGTATATCAACACAAACTTTAGAATCAAATTTTGGGAATCAAAGAATTATAAAAATTCTTGCAAAGATGTAAATAGGGTAGAAAACCTCCTTAAGGAGGTCATACCACTCAACCAAGCATCTAGAGCATTCTCCCCAAAGAGGAAGTACCCATAAATAGTGTTGTTTCTAGCTCAACCCATCTCACTTAGTGATTTCATACTTTTATTATGTCTTTCTTTGTCTAAGCACATTGTAGAAATGACATTTCGTTTATTATGTGTTTTATTGTGTAAGCATATTGTTGCATAATCCCAACCTTTGTTTTGTGTGAATGAATTGTCTATCATCGCTTTTCTGGCCGGAACATGTGCATCTTGAGTGCACACATTGTATTCTTATATAAAACGTAGTTGGCTAACATAATAAATTAAGCCATTCTACCTTGAGGCTCTTATGCTATCCTGTTATTATTATTATTGTTTATGTTTTTGGTTAATTATTGATAAGGCTAGAACACTTCACCTCTTAGCTAATGTTCATTTTACAGCATTTGGTGTTAAGCATCAATCTAAGCATGCTTCTTCAAATTTGGTTTGGAGCTCAATTATTCATTCAACAATATTCTCTTTCAACAACATAAGTTTAGATCCACTTCCTTTGGATTTTACACTCACACTTAGATTTACATCAAAATTTGGTTTCACCAATCTCCGTACTTTTGTTACAAAATAAAGTACAAGTGTAACAACCCGTGTTAAAAATTGATGTGAAAATGTAATATAAGATCACGGTCATGGGACATGTATTCCAAGTTGAATGTTGCGAAAAACATCCTAGTGTAGGTGTCCATTTGTTTATTATGGCTAAGGAAATTGGCAAAGGTAATGGAAAAGGATTTGGAAAGGCAAGAGGCATTAATTGGCATTTTATTTATGAAAATAATGGAAATTGAATAAAATAAAGGCCTCATTGATAAAAAGGATTCTGAGGATCAGTTGGTAAGATTTTTGGTCAGGATTGGTGAGTGTAACCATTTTTCAATTGAATTTTGGAGCTCTTTCATTATTCTCTCTCTCTCTCTCTCTCTCTCACTCTTAGACACTTAGAGTTTTCTTGGATTACTCTGGCATTGGATCAAGAAAGCAAAAGGAGGCAAGAGGAAGGAAGGAACAATCAATGAAGGGTAGGATCAAGAAGATACAACAAAATTCTTTATAGGTATTGATTTGCATGTGTGATTTCCTTGCTAAATTTCGCATGCATGGTATTTCATGTGGTTCTTTGTTGTCATGGCATGGGTTTTGCCAAGTGTGATAGTGTTTTCATCCTACTGTTGTCATTTCTGGATAGCCATGGTGTGATGGGGTTCTCATATCTTGGTTGAGCTTGATTTTCTGATGGATTCAAAGTTGAGTGAGTTGGAGCTACAAAAGGAAAAACACATGGCCTAGTGATGATTGAACTAGACTATGGATTATGGTAAAGCCATTGGCCTAGTGCCCCTAAACCGAACTGTGGGTTATTGTAAAGCCATGTATTGTGTGCTTCGCTAGGCCTAGGAATCCTCGACCAGTTAATGATGGATATATTATAAAGCTTAGAGGTGGTTTCCCTTGATTAGGCCTAGGAATCCTTGCTAGTGAATGGAGGGATATACAGTAAATCCTAGAGTGTGGAGTCTCAGTTTAGGGCCTAGTGATCTCGTGTGGATTGCAGTAAAGCCTGAGAGACTAGGAGATAGGAATATTTCTCACGGTGTAGGTGGATAAATCTGGAGGCATCCATGCTTGTTTTGGCCTAGAGATCTACTGGAGATCATGGTAAGCCTAATATTACTTGTTTATTTTTTTGGCGTAGTGATCCAAAATGGATTGTGGTAAAGCCTGGTTTCTATTAATGAGGATAAGGTGGTGTAGGGATGCCCTGGTTGGTTCTTCTGATTTGAGTCCCAGATTCATGCTTGGAATATGGCAAGGGGGTGATTGGCTGAAGAGAGATTTGGCTCAGCCAATCTATGGTTGGGTGGAAAGTGGTACTCACATACCAAGTTGGATTTTGCATTCATCAATAAGAGGTTCTTTCCTTTGTATCTTAAGTGTAAATGTACTGGTTTATATGTGGATTCTATAGCTGACGTATCCTTGATATTTATGTTGTTATTATGTTGGTTATATAAGCATGTATTATGACAATAATGATGTATGTCTCTCCTCATAGTTTGATTTATAAATGAATGAACAATGTATCTATGACCTAATAGATGATAATGTAACTAAATACAAGGGAACAATGGTTCTTAGTGATTCTTAGATATGTATCAAATCCCTATGCTCAGATATGTTGTTTAAACCCGTAGATTACATAATTATGACATGTTTGATGAAATTCCTGTCATGGCTAATAGGGGTCTAATCAAGTCCTTGTTCAAGTAATTTCATTTTGATCATTATTCTTTTGTTATCTTTTAGTCCTAAAAGTGTCATGGTGTTTTGGGTAGTGACCTGCGCTCTGGGCCTGAAAAAGTAGCACAAATTTCAGAGTCTTGGGCATAGGAATGGGGAGAAAAGTTCCCAGACACTCACCTTCCCTTTTTGTGGGAGTGTCTAGAAACTCCGAGATGCACCCTTGTCCATATCAAGGGAGCGTCCAGTGAATTGATGCACTAAAACTTTAGTTGGTCTCTGGGGGATGGTTACCTGATTGGTTGGGATGGCTTATGAGAGTTTTGTTGCTAATGCAGAAGGTCTGTCTGGTGCTTTTTATGTCAATTCCACTTCCTCAAGGTCACCTAGGAGGTTGAATCCCATTATAGTCGTCTATTGTCACATATTTACCCCAATTGGTTAGTTACTTGGGTAGATGTGGGATGAGGGTGTTACAACAAGCTTTACTATGAAAATAAGAAGTCATGAGATATAGCCTATAGAACCCAATCCTCCCAACCAATTCTCACTTAACATTGTTTTGGGTTAGTTTTTTACTTTGTTTAGATTCTATTATCTTGGCATTCGTTCCTTTCCTAGCTTATAACATTTTATATTTGAGATTCTCTTCCGTTACTATGTTAGCCTAACTTGATGTCCACCTTTCGTTAGTGCGTTGAGATTTTCAAATTCCCTCTTCTCAACCATCAACAGCTCTCCAACTAATGTGCTAGGGTTATTTCAAAATTAATGTTAAAATCAATCATGGATCCCCATAGAGCGTTATCCTTAGAAGAGTCCAAGCCTCTCAAACATCATTACATATATAGATCATGAAACTATAAATATTAATAACAAAGCCATAACCCTCCATATTCTAGTTTCATACTAAATGTTCTTAGCAAAACATGGAAAATAGATGCATGAATAGATGAATGCAATGGTTTTAAATTCCTAAATCCATAAGCTCACAACCAACTTCTTGCACTACCTTGAAATCACATAACCTCAAAAATTACTCTTTGTTATCAAACTTTTGGAAGGGATAGCTCAAGCTTGTTGGTGATCTCAATATACTAAACTGACATTTTATGTTGAGCTCAGTGACAATGCTAAATAAACACATTGGAGATAATTTTTTATGCTATATTGTAAGATTTTAATGCTCTAGGATGCATATCTATTTTCATCTCTAGGTGATTATATCTCCATCAATTTCTTGGCTAACAATGCAACAGTGCATCAAGGTGTTACCATGGATTTAAATTTAGTGCCAGGTTACATATAAAGGAGGTAATTATTCTCAAATTTAATCACATGTAGTCATTATTTTGGGCTTTGAAGTGGTCTTGTGTAAAATTAGTTCCATTGATCAAGTATTTTTTGTGCTTTATCTTTTGAATCAAATGGTCAAATACATCCTACCTTCCATCCCTCTTGCAACCTTGACTCCCCTACCAACTCTATAATCCTCCTAATACTAGTACTAGCCTTATACCTTCTCGAATTAGACATCAATGTCCTAAATTCACTAATCTTTTATCCCCTAGACAACACAAATGTTGTCACTTACATATATAGATACACACACACACACACACCTTAGGTCACTATCTAATAGCTCATAACCATTCACATGGAATTTAATACGTGGAAGGGATATACCACCTCCTATGTAGCACTGACATACTTTGAAAAATAGATGATCAAGATTGTATGTTGACAAGGGATGACTTAGATTGGTCAAGCTAGGGTTTAGGGTAATGACCTACCCCATCTCGTCAACATATTCTCATTATGAAATCTCCTCGATGAAGGTTGAGATCTCTGCTCTCTAGCCTCAAAGCCTACTACATATTCCTTTGATAACTAGTTATCTATGGCTCCTTTATTGAATTCCTTAAGGATTTACAACTATTTGAGATAGTAATCATGTCTCCTATACATTCTAGTGTGATTACATGATGTAGAAGTGAGTTTTACATAAATCTTCCATTCCAATTCTTTTTTAAAAGGTTCATTTCATTTATTCACAGTAGAACTTAGAGTTTTTGTTGATTATGTCACTATAGTTACAAGATACATTTCTTGACCAAGTGAGGGTTTCTAGGTTATTTACATGGATCTCTTCAAACAAAGAGGCCACCACTCCAAATTCGCTAGGCTACGCTAACTGTCACCGAGGGAGTTGGAGAAATGTTTAGGTACCAATTTTAAAAGAAACCCTAAATCTTTAATTTCCTTGGGTGATATATTTATTATTAACATTTTTTCTAAAATTTTCCTCCCCTCTCATGCAAGGTGTGATGGAAAGGGAGTGCAATTTTTTGGCTCCTCTATAGGAAATATGTTTTTCGACCCTAACACTTTTGTCCTCCTTTTAATTGTATATAATACATTGTAAATATTAGTGACTCATTTCAGTTTCTCGTTTCCACTTGTAGGTACAAGACTCTGCTACAGTGGAAAGGGGTTCTTATTGAAGATTTTACCTTCTCTTTCAAAAGGTTGACATTCATTCCAGGTTCTAATTTCATCACTCTTTCTACCAACTTATTTGTGATAGCTAAATGACATCCCAAAGGCACAAGTAGGTTGCTACACTCTAAATATTTTTATTGCTCCCATGTCAGGTCAATTCATAGTTTTACTGTTATAAGGACTTGTTCAGATACTATAATGGCTACCACCCTCTTTGTAAGAACCACGAGTTAAAAATCCATGTAGTAAAGTTAATAAAGGCAATATAAGACCAAGGTCATGGGACACATATTCCAAGCTAATTGTTTAGTAAAAACATAATGACAGTGATCACTTGTGATTAATTAATGGTTATGGAAGTTGGAAAAGGCAATGACAAAGGCTTTGGAAAGGCATGAGACATTTATTGGCATTTTACTTATGAAAATAATGGAAAATAAGTGAGAAGGAAGGTGAAAGGACACATGTTGTATGTGAGGATGGAATTCAATGAAAATAATGGAAAATAAAGAAAATAGAGGTCTCATTAGTAAAAAATCTTATGAGGATCAGTACACAACTTTTGTGAGATTAGTATTTAACACTCTCATTCTATTCTCTCTCTCTATACTCTTAGACACTTGGAGTTTTCTTGGAGCATTCTTGGAGAGTTGAAAATAATTAATATTATTTTGTATTAATGGAGAAATGGTTACATAAGTTGTAACGTATCTCCTTAGTTTAGGATTTGTTCCTAGAGTTTAGGAGTTTGGTTGCAAATTCTTCATTTCCTTATTGTACTTAATGATGTAATTACTCATTTGATGAATAGTAGAGTGAACAGAGAGAGTTCCCTTTGTTTGAGTGCAGTCTCTAGGTGCAGTACTCACCTGTGAGCTATAACTCCTTCTTTTTCAATTCAAGTCTAATTTTTATCTTGTTATCAGAGCACAGAGTAGGGACAGCCTAGATTTTTTTTTTTCTCTTAGGGATGCATCCTTGTACATAACTATAGTGGTGGTGGAGTATATAGAAGCATTCGTAGAATCAAGTGGACTGCAATAACACCTGAAGCAGAGGTCTCAGATGACTGATCATCTCTGAGCAGAAGAAAGGGTTGGCACGGTTTCGACATGAACAATCACGCCATTTTTTAGCAGAAGAGGAGTTGGCGCTATTTTTTAAGGAACAGTTGCGCCAATGCACCAGGAATTGCAATTGGCGCAGAAAAGAAAGCCATAATCATGCCAATTTTGTAAGACGCGTCGATTTTGTTTCTGGTGCAGGTCTTTCATCGTTGAAGGAGCGCCAACCTCTTTCTCTTTGGAAAATTTGTAATTTTTTGTGGATCGACCTTGCCCGGTGGTGGGACTTTGATGCTTCAGATCTGCTCGGTGGTAGCAGAATGGATTTGCCCGGTGGTGGCGCATTGGAATTCCTGATATGTTCGATGGAAGCAAATCGGATTTTCCCAGTGGTGGCGCATTGGAATTCCTGATCTGTTCGGTGGCAGCAGATTGGATTTGCCTGGTGGTGCCACATTGGAATTTCTGATCTTTCCGGTGGCAGTAGATTGGATTTGCCTGGTGGTGGCGCATTGTAGTTCCTGTTTTGTTCAGTGGCAGCAGATTGGATTTTCCTGGTGGTGGTGCATTGGAGTTCTTGATCTGTTCAGTGGCAGCAGATCGGACTTGCCCTGTGGTGGCCCATTGAGGGTACAATTTTTTTTTTCAGCAAAAGAGAGGTTTGGATCTGGTATGTGGTGATTGTTTTATAGAGTGTCCTGAAAGTGTTTAGTTGGATATAATTATTCATTAGATGATCAGAAATTTTATCAGTCCAATATGAATAACAGTATAGAATCATATCCCCACGTGTCTGGCAAACTCGATGGATGGAATTTCACCAACTGGAAATTGAAGATGCAAAATTTACTTGAAAGTGCAAATGCATGGTCGATTGTTATAGGAAATGAGCTAAGACTAGGATCAACTGCACAAGAGCAAGATTGGAATAAAAGGGAGACAAAAGTGAAGGTCATATTGAAGATGTCCGTCAAGGACAATGTTATTCCACATATTAGAGACTGTAAATCGGCCATTGACATTTGGAAAATTCTCAAAAACCTATACCAGACACAGAATACAAACCGTGTCTTATCGCTTAAAGGCAAGCTGTTTGCATTGAAGATGTAGGAGAATGAGTCCATTGATGGATTCATTGCTAGAGTCAAAGACCTGAAGGACAGATTGGGAGATATCAGAGAGAAAGTTTCCAATTCAGATCTGGTCACGATCATGTTGAACAAAATGACTGATGAATACCAGGTATTCATCTCAAGGCTGTCAGCAAGGGAGAAATCCCCTGCGTTTGAAGAGCTGACAGGGACTCTGCTATAGGAAGAAGAGAGATGACAAAATTTGAAATCAAAGAGCAATGACCTTGCTTTGATGGCAAAAAGGAGACAGTATAGAGGGATGCAGCGTCAACAACCGCAGCAGCAACAGAAAGGTGCCAACACATTTCAGAAGAGATCGTTTAAAGGTATGTCTACTAATAATTTTCCCATCAAGAAATGTTTTTACTGTGGAAAACCTGGTCACCAGATTAAAGATTGTTATAAGAGGCAGGCAGACGAAGGAAGAAACAAATAGAGAAAACATAAGAGTTACTTTGTTGAGGAAGAAGAAGGCCAAGGCCATGAACTTCGACTATTTATATTCGATTGTGCTCTTTCATCTTTAAAGAGAGATGAGGATGACACATGGTATGTCGACTCTGGCGCATCCTCACATATGACTGGTAAGAAGGAATGGTTTGAATTTCTTGAAGAAACTTCATGTGGGTCGAAAATCTATTTAGGAGATGACAGTGGATATGAGATCAAAGGATATGGTGACATTCTTGTAAAGTTACCTAGTGGCGACATTAGACATCTTAAAAATGTATTGTATGTTCCAGGAATTAAGAAAAATTTGGTCTTTGTCTCAATGATCACTGATCAAGACATGCAAGTTCAATTCTTTAAGACTAACTGTGTCATTAAGGATAGCCAAATGAAAACAGTTGCTACAGGAGTGCGCGTGGGGAACCTGTACAGATTAGATGTGAAGAGTATGTCACAGCAAGCAATGGTTGCAGCTGGATCGATAGTTGAAGATCTCTGGCATTAGAGATTCGGCCATCCTAATCTACAAGACCTCATCTTACTTCAGAGAAAAGGTATGGTTTATGGACTCCCTATTCTCCATAATGTTAAGTTGGAATGTGATGGATGTGCATTAGGGAAAATGCATAGAGAAGAGTTCCCTTTACACGTCAATAGAAAGGAAAGAGATATTTTAGAACTGGTGCATACAGACATCTCTGGACCTATGCAAACTAGCTCATTAGGAGGAGCATATTACTTTCTTTTATTTACAGATGATTGCACTAGATTTTCATGGATATACTTTCTGAGTAAAAAGAGTCAAGCCTTTTAGTATTTTAAAGAGTTTAAATCCATGGTAGAAAACCAGACAAGAAAAAGGATAAAAATTATCCGCTCAGATCAAGGGGGAGAATACAGGTTGGGAGAGTTCATGGATTTCTACAAGCAGCATGGGATTGTGCAACAATTTACAGTGCCCCACACTCCACAGCAGAATGGAGTGGTAGAACGGAAGAACAAAACTCTTGTGGAGTGCGCAAGGAGCATGCTTCAAGGTAAGGGTCTATCAAATGGTCTTTGGGCAGAAGCTATTAACACTGCTGTGTATTTAAAGAATAGGAGTCCTACTAG
The DNA here is from genome assembly GCA_000404065.3 of Pinus taeda. Classification (NCBI taxonomy): domain Eukaryota; kingdom Viridiplantae; phylum Streptophyta; class Pinopsida; order Pinales; family Pinaceae; genus Pinus; species Pinus taeda. The sequence continues at coordinate 27,786 of APFE031032596.1, read as the reverse complement.
ATGTCTAGGCTTCAAAACCCCTTTTGAAGCATTGTTTGGATTCAGACCAATAGTAAATCACTTAAGAATATTTGGGTCAAAAGCTTATTCTCACATACCTAAGGTAGATAGGAAGAAGTTAGATCCCAAAGCCCTGAAATGTATATTTTTTGGATATGGCACTGAGTTCAAGGCATATAAGTTATATAATCTTGTGACTCACAAGGTTTTTGCAAGCAGAGATGTTATATTTCATGAATAGGTTCAAGAAGAAAAGGATGACTCTAACAGTGATTGCCACATGCCATTGCTATTGGAAGAAAACAGTGAGGAAGATGAAGAGCAGGAGCAGAAACAAGAAGAAGAAGTGACATATAATGTAATCAATGATGATGCAAGCCTAGAAAAGGCTGAAATAGATAGAGTTGAGGTAATTCTCCTACCAAGGAGATTAGGTAGGAAGACTCGATTATCTTCTAGATTGAAAGACTGTGCATTAATGTCAAAGATTGTAAACATTGTAGAACCTGCAAATTATGAGGAAGCAAGTAAATCTGATGCATGGAGGGCTACAATGTATGAGGAATAGAATCAATAAATAGAAACCATACTTGGGATTTGGTTGAATTTCCTGAAGGTAAAACCCCCATAGGATGTAAATGGTTGTATAAACCAAAAATAAATGCAGATGGGAGTATAGAGAAACTTAAAGCTAGACTGGTAGCAAATGGTTACTCACAGCAAGAGGGAATAGATTTCGATGACACCTTTTCTCCTGTAGCCAAACTAAACACCATTAGAATGCTAATTTCCTTAGCAACAAAACACAAATGGCAGCTACACCAGCTAGATGTTAAATCTGCATTTCTGAATGGTGACTTGAAAGAAGAAATTTATTTAGTACAGCTTGAAGGTTTTATGAAAATGGACAAGAACATCTTGTGTGTAAATTGAAAACGACACTTTATGGTTTAAAACAGGCACCCAGGTCATGGTATGAGAAAATTGATTCATTTTTTGTACAACATGCCTTTCATAGGAGCTTGAATGATCCAAATATGTATAACAAGTTTAATAAATAGAGGCAAATTATTTTGATCTCTTTGTATGTAGATGATATGATCATAATAGGGAATGCTAACAATCTGATCAAAGAAATCAAACAACAAATGTCACAAGTGTTTGAGATGAAAGATCTCGGAAACCTTCATTATTGCTTGGGATTGGAGGTATGGAAAGATTCTAGACAAACTTTTCTTACTCAAGGGAAGTATGCCAGAAACTTATTGGAAAGGTTCAGAATGGAGCAGTGCAGATCAGCAGCAACACCATTACAACAGAATTTAAAGTTGAGCAGTGATGATGGTACTAAAGAGGTGGATGCCACTATGTACAGAAAACTAGTTAGCAGTTTGATATATCTGACTACAACTAGACCAGATTTGGCATATTCTGTTAGTGTGTTGAGGTATCTTAGTGGTACTAGTAATTATGGAATTTTGTACACTAACACTTCTGATGTTATTCTAGCAGGTTTTTCAGATTCCGATTGGGCAGGTAACTTGGATGATCGAAGATCTATCACAGGTTACGCATTTAGCATTGGATCCGGGGTCATAGCATGGAGCAACAAAAAGTAGAGCATTGTAGCTCTATCTTCATGTGAAGTTGAGTACCAAGCATTGTGTGCTGCCACATGTGAAGCTATCTGGTTGAGAAGACTACTCAATGATGCAGGAGAAGAGCAGAAAGAGTCAACTATTATCAAAACTAATAACCAGAGTACCATCAAGCTTGCATACAATCCAGTCTTTCATAAAAATACCAAGCTTATCGATACTCAGATTCATTTTGTTCGAGAGAAACTATAGTCAAAAGAAATATGTGTTGAATATTGTAAAACTTGTGATAACATGGCTGATATTTTTACTAAACCTCTTGGGCATGTAAAGTTTGAATTATTTAGAGGGATGTTAGGAGTTTAGGATAATCCTTTCTCCATTAAGGGGGGGAGTTGAAAATAATTAATATTATTTTGTATTTATGGAGAAATGGTTATGTAAGTTGTAACGTACCTCCTTAGTTTAGGGTTTGTTCCTAGAGTTTAGGAGTTTGGTTGCAACTTCCTGATTTCCTTATTGTACTTAATGATGTAATTACTCATTTCATGAATATTAGAGTGAACGGAGAGAGTTCTCTTTGTTTGAGTGCAATCTCCAGGTGCAGTACTCACCTGTGAGCTGTAACTCCTTCTTTCTCAATTCAAGTCTAATTTTTATCTTGGAGGAGTGTGGGATACTTGGTATTTGGAGCAAGAAGGCAAAGGAAAAGTACGAAAGAGCAGGAGGACAATGGGATCACTAGCTACAATAGTTTTTTTATTGCAGGTACTAAGTTGCATGGATGATTTCCTTAATAGATTTGGCATGCATGGCATATGCATGTGGTTTCTTGGTTATGATATGTCATTGGCATGGAGGATTTCCTAGATTGATAGTGGTTTTTTCTAGCCCTTTCGATTTCCTAGATAAGCATGGTGTTGTGAGTTTTACCTCTATTTGGTGCTAATGTTCCTTATGGTCGTGGGTTGAGTTGTTAGTTCCTGGATCCTTGGTTGGATAAATTCTCTAAAAGCCCATTAAAAAATTGGTTTGAGTTACTAGTCATAGAAGCCTTGGTTGGAAAAATGCTCTGGATCCCTTGGTGAGTTGAGTTAGTAGTCTTGGAATCCATGGTTGGAAAAATTATCTCAAGCCCAAGGACAACTGTGTGTTGAGTTAGTAGTCTTGAAAGTAAGATTTGAACAAATACTCTCAAGCCCTCAACAACTTTGATAGAGACTGATCTAGTGATGGTTAGTGATGTATGACCACAAGGTGGAATCACATGTTTAGGGTTGAGGTGGTTTGGCCTCTGAAAGATTTGGTTTGGATTTCTTGGTTTATTCCATGAGATCCCACATTCATGTTATGAATATGGCATTAGGGTTATTGGCTAAAAGATAGATTTGGTTTGACCCAATCTATGGTCAGATGGTATATGGAAGCACCTGAATTGGTTCGATTTTCATATGTTAATAATATCTATTTTCCTCTTATGTTGGTGTGTAAATGTAATTGTTATTATATGATTTTGATGGCTATTATATTGTTGTTATTTATCTGGGTATATGTTGGTTATAAGTCTGGTTTTATGAAAATCTTGAGTTATGGATCTCATCACGTTTTGGTTAGTAAATGAAATTATATTGAATGAATGACATAATATATGATAATGCAACTAATGTGAGAGGGCATCAGACCTTCTTAACAATTATCAAATAAGTATGAAGTCCCTATGTTCATATGTGTTTTATGACTTGTAGATTACATGTTCATGATGTGTTTGAAAATGCTTATCATGGTTAGGATGAGTTAGGATAGGTCCTTGCTCAAGCTTTGCATTAGAGGAACTATCTTCTTGTTATTTATCATTTATGATAATTTCATCAAGTTCTAGGCAGAGGCCTGAGTCTTATCCCTGAAAAAGTGGCTCAGAATTGAGGGTCGCTAGCATAAAACTATTTGAAAAAGACTTCAGTCGCATGGAGGCCTTCTTGTAGGAGAAAGTAGAAGGTTTTAGTCACATGGAGGGCTTGTCATGGGATTGAGTGGGTTTCTAGTTCATTCAAAAGGTAAGTTGACCTAAGGGTTGAGCACCTAGAGTGATTGGTTAGCCTCTAGGGTTATTGTAGCTCTCGAGGAATGTATTTGGTTTTGGTTTTCTGAATCCGCTTCCTTAACTATACTTTGGGAGTTGAATCATGTCATAGTAACCCTTCATCACATGTTTACCCTGGTGGAGCGATTAACTTGGGTAAATGTGGGAGGGGGGCATTACACTCTTGCATTTTCCTTATATAGTCTTAAGGGTTTTTATGTAATAATTTATTAGGGCCTTGCGTGGTCGCCCAACATGAGGGTTCTTTTATGTGTCTATGACATATTCATTTCAATATATAAATTTTTCTTTAAAATTGATACTTCTCACCCTTAGAGTTCTAAAAAGGCATGGTATATTATTCGACGTAGAATCGGCTATATAAATGTATTTTTATTTTTGTAATATCTTATAGTTCTTCAATTTTGCATTTCATTGAAGGCACTCTACCTTGAAGTCTCTCCTTGAGGTTTGAACTTTAATCGTTATGGGTCTCTTCTTTTACAATAATTTTATGAAATATTTTTGTCATAGTTATTAACTGATTCCTGGGTACCAAGGCATAGATTTTTCCTTACTTATTCATGTATGGGTGCACAAAGAGATCGTATGTACTTGATAATGACTAGTTAAACATATTTTATTTCAATGAGGCAATATCTTTATTTTTTATCAAGAGTGTATTGTCTTTGTATTGGTTATATTTATAATTTTTCTTTTTACAATAGACATATAAGTACATAAGTATACTCCTACTTATATATAAATATCTTATCTACTCCAGAGACAACTATGGTTACGTGTAATGGAAAATCACTACCAACGCTCTATGTCCTATTTTTATAATGCCTAAGACCAACTCTACAAACCCTAAGGGTAATAATTTACTCTTGGGGATTTAGGATTCCAACTTAGGCATGAAACTCATATTTTGACCTCGTTAGAATAGTAGATAGTAGTTATACTTGAAACATTTTCTTTCCACAGTAGTGGGCATTATTATTCTAAAACAATCCTTTTGTTGTTCAAATTGGGAGTAATCTTCTATTGTCTATTATTATCTCAAACCTAATACAAACATATCTTTAAATGCACATACATTCCCAATTTTTACCTTCAGCTGTAAACACAAGATTTTCTTTCATTTGAACCCTATATTTTTTCTGTTGTCTACGTCCAATCATAGAGTTAGTCCAACAAACAGATATTTCTAATTATTAATTAATTCTAGAACCTGTAATTAATACCTCAATAAAAACATAATCATAATTCTTACAAATCACACAATTATTGCAAGGCTTTCAGAAATATGTTAGAGGTTTACATGTTCCTCTCATTCTTGAACTAACTTATTTATATAGTTCTCCTCAAGCTCTTCCTCTAACTAACAAGTTAAACTAATAAGTTTTCATGGAACTTATTTGCCTCTTCAACACTAGAAGTGTCTTATAAACCCCTTCTATGTTTACTAGTCTTTATCTCCTACATGTAAGGTTTATCCAAATTCTGTATTTATCTCCCACAATATCTAGTTGAACTTACACCATTGCGAATTTCTCCCCAACCATGTAATTTATCTATGTGGTTTGAAATCTCTATATGAAATTTCATTATTTTTCTTTTTCTTTTGAACACTAGGTCCATCCATAAGATAGAAGGAATATTCTCTTCTATTGCTTTTTTTTTATCCTACCTCTGTAGGAATAACTATAATTGTTTCCCTTGAAAGTTATAGGTTAATCTCTCATGTTAACCTCTCAACATATTTATGACAGAATTAATATTCTAACATAAATTCTCATTCACTAATATTTTTCTTATGTTAGAAAAATAAAATTCTTACGCGTGTTCTTTTTTTAATCAATTTATCAAAATAAATTAAAATCACAAAATAAGTCTTTCAAGGGTATTACATCCCGCCTTCCCTTAAAACGGGTCATCGTCCTTAGGGCTTAATTAGTACTATTCTTCATGAAAAAACATAGGATAATTATTTCTCATTTCATCTTCCATTTCCCAAGTGGCATCTTGAGGCCCAAAGTGCTTCCATTGCACTTTAACTTAGATGATATCTCATTTCTAGAGTATAATCTCTATTAGGCCCTGTTAGAGCCTAGATTTACCCCAGGCTGAAAAGGTAAGCTTCTAGGTCCACATCAAACCACGCTCAGCCTGGTGGCTAGCCCTACTAGGTCAGCAGAGGGCTCTCTCCGGGTCAATCTCAACTAATTATGGTCACTAAGGGCTTGATTGACTGATTTAGCTATTGATTTTAGGCTAGGTATAGATATAAAAGATTTTTCTTGATAAAATGTTGTTTTGTGGGCTCTAACGGAAAGGCAAATTTTGGGTGCAGGGAATGAGGCACAGTCTTGCAGGGATTTCGATGGGGCAAGGTAGGCAACTATGTTTGGAACTATAAATCAAGTGAGGTCGATGGATCAAACTGAGGAGGGGTTGAAGAGGGCAAGGGAACCCATGGATCCTCTCCAAACAGTGGAAAACATTAAAAGACTACAACAAACTTTAAGTAGAGCACTACACTTCTCAATGTATTCTACTTACACTCTTGTTTGTTTAGCTGAGAAGAAATAAAGAGAAATGATACATATAACACATGAATAAATTCACAAAGACATAAGAGAGAACTATACCAAAACAAATGCCACAGGGATCCAAAAGAATTCTTCAAATCCTGGTCTCAATTCCTTAGCCAAAATACCGATGTGAGTGTACAATGAAGCTCAAGGCTTTCTCAAGAGTCCAACCATGCTAATAACTACAAAAAAACATAATATAGACAAACATAGCTCCTCCTTGCCTCTAGGAATCGAGCTCACATGTTTAGGAGCTGATCTAACTGATCCTAAACTGAGAACTAAAAACTAGGCAACATAGCAGCATGCCTCTAGAAACAAGGAAACTGATTCATTCAGTTTCAAACAACCTCTAGAATGATGAATCTACCTCTACAAGTAAAAATCTAACATATTTACATCATTATCCATCAATTTTCATCAAATTACATCATAAATGTTTCCATTAGGAAAGTGAAAAAGTCAAAGTAGGCAAAATTGAGCGAAAAACAGAGCAAAACTGGATCAAACTGGCAATTTTTCCTCTATGCGCCGTGCCTAAATCTCTATGCACCCCGCCTATTCGGACCCACTTTTAGAGGCCCTCCCAATGTCCAAATAAGCTCCAAGTAGGCGTGTTGGAAAGGCCTTCCTGTCTACTTTCCAACCCAAGTGGAATTTGTCAATTTGGTCTTCATTTGCCCTATCAAAAATCAAATCTCCCAAGGCTGCTTCCTGTGTGTCAAAATAGGGGCAGTGAGGTCATTGTTTGAGTGTTTTTGACCTCTTTGAGGGTTCAAAACCTGCCAAAATTTCTTGGCCATAGGTAGGTAAGCATAACTTCTTATGAAAAATCTAGAAATGCAAAGTTTTTGTGATTTGGTGCCCTCTAGCAAAAGCGAGCGCCACGTGGCGCGACGCATAGGGAGCAAAACTCTGTTTTTTGTGCAAAAAATTTCCAAAATGCAAAAATTGCTCCAAATTTCTTGAAATTTGGGATGGACCTTCTTTATCAAGAGCTATGTTGAGCTAAGGATGCCTAAACCAATATCTAAAGTCGATCATTCTCCTTTTGCCTATTTTTCCTCTTTGATGCCTTTCTTAATTTTGCCTTTAAATTCCTTATTCGCGCCTTTCTAACCTTGTTCCTTGCCATGTAATGAAAAGCCATGTGTCTGAGCAATGCCTTTTCCTTGTCGACCTTGTCCAGCAGTCTCTCTAAGCGGATGTTGACTCTCTCAAGCCAAGACTCCCGATCAACGTTGATCTCTTACTTAAGTGAAGTGAACTCCACCCTCCTCCTTTGGGCAGCCTGGCGACTCTCCCTAATGTTTTGTAACTCCATGATCACCTGCTAGTCCTCAAGCTGCTTATTCCTTTGCTCCAAGTATTTTATAATCCACTTAGCCCTCTCCAAGTTGAGGGACAAGGTTTTGATTTCTGTTTGTTGCTCTCGGATGATCTCTTTGAGACTTGTACTTTGTGAGCCCATGTTTGTATGAACATCCTCAATAGAATGAAGTCTCACTCACCTAGAGGCCCCTCATCCTGCATTGGTCTCTTACATTTGTCCTGAACCTATGGTGCTGATGTTGGAAGTGAGGCCCCTTCCACCCCAGGTGGAGATATCACTCGTTTTGCTGCTGCGAACAATTGCCTGGCGCCCTTCTCATAAGTGATAAATACTGGCACAGTAGCAGTGTGTGTCTCATGACCTTCATGCTAATAAGAAGGTCCACCTATCTCGTTAAAAGTCTCTAAAGGTCCCTAAAAAGCTCTGAAAAACTCACAAGAGATGAAGTCATCCCAAGTGATGCCTTGTAAGCCTAGCTGATGGACAACCACAATTTTTATGAAAGCAAAATGGTAAATACTATTAAACTATTGTTGAGGGGTCTTGTGTTGCACTAGAGTGGTCATCCTTTCGATATTTTGACACATGAAGTAAGGGATGTCCATCATCCATAACCGGGTAAAATGCATGAGCAACCTGATATGATAAGCATACAGACAGGAGAACCGGCCCTCACAGCTGAAATACTTCATGATCAATTTCATTAAAGGAGCATATTCATCTCTGAGGTATTGAAAAGGAAACACTCTCTTGAGCTACCTCAAGAAGCTGGGCTTAATATATGGTTCATAATTCTCCTGGTCAATTTTCTACCTCTTGTTCCATGGCTCTCCAATGTTAGGTATATTGGTTGCTATTGAAATGGATTCTGGTGTAAGTGTGAAAGTGACAGTAGCTAGAGTGGCTTGATCGCCATGTAAATGCAATACAAACAAATGAGCCAACTCATGATGAAACTAAATGTTAGCAACCTTCTCACAAAATTCATAACATGACTAATGTCGGAAACAAGAGATGGCAAGAGGGCAGGCCTGCAATTCAACAAGAGTGGTTGGTTATTCTCTGATATGTTTGCCCCCTCTATGAGGCCTCCTGGGTGCATGTCCCTCTATCGGTGAGTCACTTTGGGTCTCCTCTTCAAAATCATATGAAGAAGCAAATGTCATGGCTGTTGGTGGACAAACTATCTTGGACTGCCCTTGATGATGTGTTTGACCTTTCCTACCAAGGGAAAACAATGGAATGAGGGACTGTAAGGGGAGGGAAAAATAGTGGAGAATTAAGGAACTGTTGGGATAGATTTTAGTTAAGGATATGTGGGATGTTTTGGGATTATAGGATTAGGGTTTGGGGATTTGCAATTTGAGATTTTGGAAAAGGGAATCTGGGATAGGGGATTAGTGAATTTAAGGGGTAGCGGAACTAAGTGAATAATGAAATCAAGGGACAAATGGGATAAGGGAGTAAACTTGGTGGCAAAACAATCATCAAAACCCTAGGCAACAATTTTGTTTGCAGAATTACAAATGGTAGGGTTTGATTGTTTTTTACACACTCACCATGTAACACACACCATAACATAACACCAAACTTAGATAATCAATAGAGGTGGAGCTCTACCTACTTGAAAAAAGATGAATTCGTGAGCTTTTGGCGATTGGAGGGCGTTCTAACAATTTTCCGGCCCTCTCGTTGTGTGCATTGTGCAGCACGCCGAGTGCGCCACACCCCACCTATGCGCAGCGCCCTTGCAAAAATGAACTGAGTGTTGAGGCGCAGTGCACCACATCGGCTCTATGCGTCGCGCCTCCTACCCAGTGCGCCGCACCTATTAACTTAGTGTGTTTTTCGCCCAATTTCTCACTTGCTCACCAAAATTTCTCTTCCTTGCTTCTCTTTTGCAAATGAACTTATCCAATGAAGGAATAGCTTATAAACAAAGAGCTTTTGAAATTGTGGCTCATGAAACCCACTTTCATAATGTTTTATAAATGACTTTATCTTTAAGCTCTGTTTTTTGGACTTTTTCACTTCTTTTTAGCTTTGCAATGAACCAAATGACCTGAGCTTTGCTTGTTTTGCAGATGTTGGAGCTTTTGAGCTAAGGAAAGAAACCAGGGTGTAGATGAATGAATTTACAATGAGAAAAACAAAATTTTCATGATTTTTGTACAGTAAAAGCTAAATACTCTGTTTTTTCCTCAAAACAAAGTTTTGAGCAAAACACATTTTCGAACACTTGATGATGAAATTTATTGATGTTGAAACCTCCTCATGGCCTGCTGGTTGCTTATTAGACACTTTGACACATTTTTTGACGAAACCCTAATGAAACCCTGACCTAATTGACGATGAAACCTTAAAGACAACCTTTTGCAATTTTAGATAAAAAGAAGACTGTATATGCCTTTTTAAGTGAACAAACATGAACCAGTAGGTAAATGACATTAGGGACATGAGGAAAACCACTCTCGTCAGATGATCCATGCACTAAATGGAATGCAGATGATAGGGCGAGACACCTAATATGAAATGCAACAAGATGATTTGATCTCTGATGGAGGGATAAAGATACCAACACTAACATTGGCTCCAACGGGGATGGTAGCTCCTTGGAGGTGCCAAGAACTACAGATCTCTAGGAAAGTTTACTATGCCTTCATCCATTGGGCTATGGAGTCAATAACTTCAACGAAACAAAACTGAACTCTTGACTTAAAGACTCATTTTCAGGACTGAATGTGATTCATCACTAACTCATTTTCAAGACTGAAATTGACTCGAAGACCTGACTCTAACAAACCAAACCAAAACTGAAATCAAACTTCAGCTTTATAGCCTTCACCTCGGGCCCCAAGCTGAAGCATGAAAATAGTACACACTTGCAATGGAATTTAAACACACAGGTATATACAATGATCAATAGAACAACAAAAAAGTTCTCACAAATAATACCGCTTGAGGAGTCGACCATTGACTTCTCCACCTGGATAATCTTCGCCATCCAGCTCTTGCAACAAGAAAGCATTATAACCCCGATATTCAGCCATATTGTATGGTCCTTTCCAAAGATTTTCGAATTTGCCATGTTTACCTTTCTCCTCATTCCTTGCATCCCATTTCAGTACTATGTCTCCTATCTCAAACTCGTCTGCCTTCACTTTTCGATCATATATTCTCTTGATTCGTTCCTGCATCTTGAAAGCATTTTGAAATACCTCCTCCCTAGTCTGCTACAAGTGAATTATTTGATTAATCCTCCGCTGCAAACCATCCTCTTCGCTTCCTACTTCCTGCAAACGTTTGACCATTGGGACCGCCAAAGAAGTCGGGAAAACTATCTCCACACCGTACACAAGCTCAAAAGGAGACATGCTTATAGATTTTTTTTGACTTACCCTATCTGCCCAAAGTGCATTGACCAGCTTTTTGTGCCAACTTTTCTTGTTAATTTCCAGTAGCTTTTTGATAATGTTGACAAGAGACTTATTTGAGGATTCGGCCAATCCATTGCCCTGTGGATAATAGGTTGTCGAATGCCCCAAAGTGATTTGATACTTATGACAAAAATCAACCATTCTCTTCGATTTGAAGGCTGCTATATTGTTGGTGATCAACTTATTGGGACAACCAAAATGAGACAAAATGTTATTTTCAAGAAAGGAGATAATTACCGAATTAGTAGCCTGCCTAGTAGGAATTGCCTCGATCCATTTGGTGAAATAATCTATTGCCATGAGGATCCACTTATGCTGTGTTGAAGAGGAAGGATGAATTTCACCAATGAAATCTAAACCCCACTGCTAAAATGGAGCACTGACTTCAATGGGTTTGAGTGGAAAAGGCTGCAACTTCCTCTTTCCTTGGAAAATCTGACAGTCATGGCAGTTGGCCACTGTTTTGTACACATCAGCAAAAAGGGTTGGCCAATAATACCCAGCTCTCAAGATTTTATTGGCGGTTGTCTTCCAGAAAAGATGCCCCCCACAATATCCTTTGTGAAATTCCTCCATTACCTGTTTCGCTTCTTCTTCCACTAAACAATTTAGCAAAACACCACCTGGGTCTTTCCAATAAAGTGCTCCATTCATGATACAAAATTTTGCAGCTTTCAATTTCAGTGTCCTACTTTTGTTTTTAGCCATTCCAAGTAGTGATGATAGATTTTGAAGTACATAAACAATGTCTGAATACCAAGGATGAAGGAGGAACATTTCTAATACCTGTATGGGGTTATTCTCTTCATTTTCCTCGAACATAGCAGCAATGAGATTGATGTCTAGGACATGCAGATTTGACTCAGCCATTAGTTTGGCCAACCCTTGTCCTTTAATGAGATTTGTCGGTTTGATTTCGAGATCATACTCCAACAAGGCAGCAATCCATTTGCCTCTTCTCCCCTCCAAATCTATTTGCACTAAGACATCCTTGACAACAGCGTTTGGGACATAAGCAAGGATGCGAGAATGCAAAATATAAACCCAAAAGTCCTTCAATGCATTCACCAAAGTGAGGGCCTATTTTTCAATAATATTATACTTCAATGCTGCATCGCTTATGGTTCTGCTGAAAAAAGCGATTGGCTTCTCGAGATGGTCTCTTTTTTGCATCAAGACCACTGCCATAGTATGATCCAAGGCAAATGAAAACAAAATAAAATTCTGGGTATAGTCCAGGCTGATCAGACCCAGAGTTGAAGTAAGTGCTAATTTCACTAAATTGAAAGATTTTACCGCTTCCTCCATCCACCTTACTGTACTATCCTTTTTGAGCATATTGGTGATCTCCCTTAAGTGTTCTGTAATATTGGGTATAAAGCGACGTGAAAAATTGATCTTATCATTAAAGGATTGGATTTCTTTCTTACTTCGTGGAAAATCAATCTTTTGAATAGCCTCCACCCAAGCTGGATCGATGTGAATGCCCTCCTTTGAGATGATGTGCCCAAGAAGTTTTCCCTCATCCATGGCAAATAAACTTTTCGTTGGATTAAGCGAGATGCCATATTTCCTACATCACTGAAACATAATCTTCAAATGGTATAGGTGATCTTCATCTGAATTAGAGAAAACAATTAAGTCATCAAGATAAACAAATAGGAAAACATCTTTTTCATTGGAAAATGTGATATCCATCGCCCGTTGAAAGGTTGCACTAGCATTTTTCAATCCCAAAGGCATCTTTGCATAGTGAAAGGTTCCCCACAGAGTGGTGAACACTGTTTTGTCTCGGTCATCCTCATGGACTAGAATTTGGTTATAACCCGAATAACCATCAAGTAGTGACATCCTAGATGCTCTGACTACTCGCTGAAGTATATGATCCATCTTGGGCAATGGATAGTTGTCCTTCAAAGAAGCTTTATTTAGATTTCTAAAATCAATACATAGCCGAATCTCACCTGTTCTCTTGCGCACGGGCACCAAGTTTGAATCCAATCTGAAGACCTTATGGGAACTATGATACCAGCTTTATACAATTGGTTCACTTCCTTCTCAATCGAGGGTAGCAACTTTGGACTTATTCTCCTAAGCCTTTGACGAAATGGCTTTTGATTAGGCTTGAGTGGGATGACATGCTGAATGATACTTGTATCTTATGAATTCAAATCTAAATAATCCCAAGAAAAAACATCAGTGAAAGAGGGTAACAAGCTGATATCCTTGGCCTTTACCTATGGAGGCAACGCTTTTGACAATTTTACCATCTTCAGATTTTTAGCTGATCCAATGTTTACATCCTCCACTCCTTTTTCAGTTGGCAACAAACTTGGTTTCCATGCCACATCATCATGATCAAACTTCTCCTTTAAAGGGATTAGACCTTTAGGAATGATGTTGTCTTTGAGATGCAAAACCTCCATCTAATTTACCTCTATATCTGCATCACCATCATCATATTCTACATCAATAGAAGTGTCTTTGAATTTACCTCTATTTTGTAGAAATTCATAGCTCTCATCATCATCTTGAAACACTTGCCAATACCTTTGATTGTCTGGGATAGCTGGGCAGTGTTTCACGTGAATCTCAAACTTGTTGTTTGAGTTCATTGGCACTTTCAAATTACTTGTTGCTATTGCAAGTGAATCGGCAATGATATTCTGAACACGAGGAACACAAGTTAGAGTATAATCTGAAAATAACCTCAAAATATCAAGCAGTGCATTTCGATAAGCCCACATTCTAGGATGTTTTGCTTGGTATTCCCCTTTCACTTGTTTAATAACCAGCTCGGAGTCGCCGTACACTGAAATCCTTTTAGAATTCAACTTTCTAAGAATTTTTAAACTAACAATCAAAGCTTCATACTCGGCCTCATTATTTGAACAATAAAAAACTAGCTTATAAGAGCAGACCCTTACATTGCTTGGCACTTTGTTTGGGGAAAAAATAGGGTTGCGTATCCATAGGCCAATTCCAGCACCTTCCCTTCCTACCGCACCATCAAAATCCATGACCCACAGGCCTACTTCATCCTCTTCTAAGTGTTGAAATTCCTTGTGGGTTGGATCTTGTCCTTGTTGTCCATCTTTATGCTGCTATTGATTAGTTGATTGCTCAATATTGTTTTGTCTTTCTTGCCTTAAGATTTCTCTGAAATTTTCAGTGATTTCGGGAATGTCTTCCACTTGAACTATTTGGCTATTTACATCATTAAAGCTATCTAAATAAGATAAAAATGACTCTAAATCAGTATGTACATAGTTGATCGGATGATTTACCGGTTTCTCCTTGCTAGTAATCATATACTTCATCTTTTGTTCCCAATATAGTTTCATCATCTGGCCGAACATGGGAATGGTAGCATAGGAGAAATCAAGTTGCATTGTCCGTTTAATCTTTGCTCCCCAAGATCTAGAAAGAAGCATGCCAAATTTGGGAGGTACATCTGCTACGACTACATCCATCAAAACATTTTTTGCTGGAATTTGATCCAAACTTACCACCAAATCCTTGATAATACCAATGCACCTTACTCTCTCAGAATTGAAAGAGTAAAGGTCATGATACTTTCTCGTAATGTCCATTCCCAATTTATCCATGATGGCCTTGGGCATGAGATTATGAAAGGCTCTGAAATCAAACATAACATTATGCAACACAAAGTCATGCACCCTGATACTGATGTAGAAAGGAGCTACATCGGTTTCTTGAGACTGACCTTCCAATGCTGGCCCAAAAATCAACTCGGGACTGTCATCCTCCACATTCACCATATTGGATGATGGATCTAAATTCAAAATTTTGGAGACCTGACCTTTATAATTGTTGTTATTCATCAACTCAGTCAAAGGAATGGATATTTTAATCTTGGCAATTTCATTTTCAAAATTAAAATCTGAAACATTTCCTACCTCTTTCACTGGAACATATTTCTTTTCAGGTTTATCCTTTGACACACTCAGCTGATTGGATTTCTCATTTGTTGATGGTGTTTTACTGGTGGTAGGATAAGTTGCCTCCTTTCCTTTTTTGTGCACATTAGGAGGATCATTCTTTGACACTATTGCCTCCTTCCTTTCCTGAATTGGGTTCACGGGCACATCTCTATTTCAGAGTGAATATTGTCGTTGTTGAGCTGACAAAGCATTCATGTATCCTCTTTGGTACTCATTGGAATATTCTTCAAGGACAGTTTCATTTTCCAAAATGAAATTGTCATCTCTTTGTTCAGATAAATTCTTGGAATACTCCTCATCCTCAGTGATGAAAATAGGCATATCATTGGGTGTAAAGAAATGATTTTCTTCACCAATCACATTTTCTTCTTCATCCGATTCCGGACCATGTAGAAAGCTCTGATGTAGAGGCGTTTGCACCGGCTGCTGCACTGTGGGATCTTGGGCTCGCTGCTCTCTTTGTTTGATTCTGTATAGTGGCTTCTGCTGGCCACGGAAGTTAGGATTTCTAACTTGAGGTTCAGGTTTGTCAGTTTTCATCCTCTCTAGCATTTGCTCCACCTTCCAAAGTACTTGATCTGACAAGGAGGACTCTTCTTTTATAGTAACTTTCTTTTATGCTCTTACTCTAGCTCTTTTGGCCAGCAGATTTTCCTCAATGTTGATCGCAATCTTCTGCATGTCTTCCAACATGGCTTGATCTCTCTCTCTTAGTTGATAGGCCATATCCGTATCAAAACCATGCGGAAACTTAATCAAGGCTAGTCCCATGGGTGGCCTTGGATGATCAGGGATTTCATTATAAACGAAATTGAATCTAATGCAATAATCTTGGACAGACTCACCAACGTTCTGCTTGATGTGCTCGTATTCAGCAAGGATTTGAAGAGGAATTTTCTTCACTTCCCAACGGTCTAAGAATTGTCTTTGTAGATCGGCCAATGTAGCGATAATTGTAGCGGGTAAAGCTCTTAACCATTTCCTAACTTCACCACCAAATGTTTGTACAAACAATCTCATTGTCACATTTTCTACATCGATCTCATGAAGGTCGAAGAAATCTGCCATTCTATCCACATGTTGCTGAGCTGTAACACTGTGAGGAGTGCCATCAAATAGAGGAATTTTACTTTGATAATCAGTGGGCATATCATCGAAATTCTGAAGCAGCACAAGGGGTGCAAAATGAGTAGCCATCGATCTCAGTGGAATCGGTCTTGGGGATGTTGGGGGAGTATGTGGAGCTGATGTATGTGGAGTATGAGGAGGTGTATTGATTTTGGAAGTTTCAGGAGTTGAAGGAGTAGACGGAGGTGATACCACTGCAAACTTTTGATTAGATATAATAAACTGCACAGGGATGGTGGGAATGAATGGTCGTTCAGTAGGGATCCTTGAGCTGGATGCAATTACAAAAGATCCAAGGGTTGCAGACGCAGTTTCTAGGAAATCAACGATATTTGAAGCCACAATTTTAGTCAGGAGCTGTCTCAAAATATAATCCTCAATAAACTTATTAGCCCTTTCAGTTTCTAGATCTACAAGAAATTCTGGATTCGGGACAGTAGAACCAACAACACTTTCGGATTTGTTTTGAAACAATGGCAAATCAAACTGCTCATCAAAATCAAGGTCTTCAAGATACTCAAAAATCACAGGACATGAATGTGTTTTGACTACAGGAATTATAGAACTCTCTTGATGAAGGATTCTTGAAATAAGATTGGGATTCTCATATACAGGAGGAGGATTTGGATCTGGATTGGCTCTGGTATATCTTCTGGAAGCCAATGTGCTATTATTTCCAAGAGCTCAAACGAACATTTACAACTTGTTCAGCCTATCAAATCCTAAACTTATGATCCAAAGCTTAAAATTATCAGATGCACTGGGGTGAGTTGCAGGTTAGTTTTTCCATTAATGAGACTAGACCGAAGATTGACTAAAGTAGGATTTATCTACTTGTGCTAATGCTAAGCAAAAGCGTTTCGAAGGCTACCTGGCTAATCTTCAGACTTTGTCTGTAGTTTCAAAATGAAGAATACTAACAAACAATCAATTTAGTTCCCTAGTATGGTCGCCACTATGTTAGAGCCTAGATTTACCTTAGGCTGAAAAGGTAAGCTTCTAGGTCCACATCAAACCACGCTAAGCCTGGTAGCTAGCCCTACCAGGTCAAGAGAGGGCTCTCTTCGGGTCAATCTCAAATAATTATGGTCACTAAGGGCTTGATTGACTGATTTAGCTACTGATTTTAGGCTAGGTATAGATATAAATGAGTTTGTTAGATAAAATCATGTTTTTATGGGCTCTAAGGGACAAGCATATTTTTGGTGCAGGGAATGAGGCACAGTCTTTTTGGGATTTCAATGGGGCAAGTTAAACAACTGTATTTGGCACTATAAATCAAGTGAGGTGGATGGATCAGACTAAGGAGGGGTTGAAGAGGTCAAGGGAAACCATGGATCCTCTCCAAACAACGGAAAACATTAAAAGACTACAACAAACTTCAAGTAGAGCACTACACTTCTCAATGTATTCTACTTACACTCTTGTTTTCTTAGCTAAGAAGAAATAAAGAGAAGTGATACATATAACACATGAATAAATTCACAAAGACATAAGAGAGCACTGTACCAAAACAAATTCCACAGGGATCCCAAAGAATGCTGCAAACCCTGCTCTCAATTCCTTAGCCAAAATACTGATGTGAGTGTACAATGAAGCTCAAGGCTTTGTCAACAGTCCAACTATGCTAATGACTGAAAAACAACATAATATAGAGCTCACATGTTTAGGAGCTGATCTAACTGATCCTAAACTGAGAACTACAAACTAGGCAACATAACAACATGCCTCTAGAAACATGGAAACTGATTCATTCAGTTTCAAACAACCTCTAGAATGATGAATCTACCTGTACAAGTAAAAATCTAACATATTTACATCATGATCTAGCAATTTTCATCAAATTACATCATAAATGTTTCCATTAGGAAAGTGAAAAAGTCAAACTAGGCAAAACTGGGCAAAAAACAGAGCAAAACTGGATCAAACTGGCAATTTTTCCTCTATGCATTGTGCCTATTTGGATCCACTTTTGGAGGCCTTCCCGATCTCCAAATATGCTCCAAGTAGGCTTGTGGGAAAGGCCTACCTGTCTGCTCTCCAACCCAAGTGGAATTTTTCAATTTGGTCTTCATTTTCCCTGTCAAAAATCAAATCTCCCAAGGCTGCTTCCTGTGTGTCAAAATAGGGGCAGTGAGGTCATTGTTTGAGTGTTTTTGACCTCTTTGAGGGATGAAAACTTGCCCAAATTTCTTGGCCATATGTAGGAAAACATAACATTTCATGACAAATCTAGAAATGCAAAGTTTTTGTGATTTGGAGCCCTTTAGCAAAATCGAGCGCCACGTGGCACAACGCATAGGGAGTAAAACTCTGTTTTTTGTGCAAACAATTTCCAAAATGCAAAAATTGCTCCAAATTTCTTGAAATGTGGAGTAGAACTTCTTTATCAAGAGCTGTGTTGAGCCAAGGATGCCTCAACCAATATCTAAAGTTGATCATGCTCTTTTTGCCTCTTTTGCCTGTTTGATGCCTTCCTTAATTTTTCCTTTAAGTTCCTTATTCGCGCCTTGCTAACCTTATTCCTTGCCATATAATGAAAAGCCAGGTGTCTTAGCAATGCCTTGTCCTTGTCAACCTTGTCTAGAAATCTCTCTAAGTGGATGTTGACTCTCTCGAGCCAAGACTCCCGATTAGCGTTGATCTCTTGCTCAAGTGAAGTGAACTCCACCCTCCTCCTTTGGGCAACCTGGCGGTTCTCCCTAATGTTTTGTAACTCCATGATCACTTGCTGGTCCTCAAGCTACTTGTTCCTTTGGTCCAAGTATTTTATAATCCACTTAGCCCTCTCCAAGTTGAGGGACAAGGCTTTGATTTCTGTCTGCTGCTCTTGGATGATCTCTTTGAGACTTGTACTTTGCGGGCCCATGTCTGTATCAACATCCTCAATAAGAATGAAGTCTCGCTCACCTAAAGGCCCCTCATCCTGCATTGGCCTCTTGCCTTTGTCCTGAACCTATGGTGCTGATGTCGAAGGCGAGGCCCCTTCCACCCCAGGTGGAGATAACACTCGCTTTGTTGCTGCAAACAACTACCTGGTGCTCTTCTGATAAGTGATAAATACTGGCACAGTAGCAGTGTGTGTCTCATGACCTTCATGCTAATAAGAAGGTCCACCTGTCTCATGCAAAGCCTCTGAAGGTCCCTGAGAAGCTCCGAAAAACTCACGAGACATGAAGTCATCCCAAGTGATGCCCTGGAAGCCAAGCTGATGGACAACCACAATTTGTACGAGAGAAAAATGGTAAATATTGTTAAATTGTTGCTGGGGTGTCTTGTGCTACACTAGAGTGGTCATCCTTTCGATATTTCGGCACATGAAAGGATGTTCATCAACCATACCTGGGTAAAAAGTATGAGCAGCCTAATATGATAAGCATACAGACGGGAGAACCGGCCCTCCCAGCTGAAATACTTCATGATCAATTTCATTAAAGGAGCATATTCATCTCTGAGGTATCAAAAAGGAAACACTCTCTTGAGCTGCCTCAAGAAGTCGAGCTTAATATATGGTTCATAATGTTGCCGGTCAATTTTCTGCCTCTTGTTCCATGGCTATTCAATGTTAGGTATACCTGTTGCTATTGAAATGAATTTTGGTGTAAGTGTGAAACTGACACCAGCTAGAGTGGCTTGATAACCATGTAAATGCAATACAAACAAACGAGCCAACTCATGATGAAACTAAATGTTACCAACCTTCTCACAAAATTCATAACATGACTGATGTCAGAAACAAGAGATGGCAAGAGGGCAGGCCTACAATTTAACAAGAGTGGTTGGTTCTTCTTTGATATGTTTGCCCCCTCTATGAGGCCTCTTGGGTGCATGTCCCTCTGTGGGTGAGTCACTTTGGGTTTCCTCTTCAAAATCATATGAAGAAGTAGATTCCATGGCTGCTGGTGGACAAACTGTCTTGGACTGCCCTTGATGATGTCTTTCACCTTTCCTACCAAGGGAAAACAGTGGAATGAGGGACTGTAAGGGGAGGGAAAAATAGTGGATAATTAAGGAACTATTGGGATATATTTTAGTTAGGGATATGTGGAATGTTTTGGGATTATAATATTAGGGTTTGGGGATTTGCAATTTGAGATTTTGGAAAAGGGAATTTGGGATAAGGGATTAGTGAATTTAGGGGGTAGGGGAACTAAGGGAATAATGAAATCAAGGGACAAATGGGGTGAGGGATTAAACGTGGTGGCAAAACAATCATCAAAGCCCTAAGCAGCAATTTTATTTGCAGAATTACAAATGGTAGGTTTTGATTGTTTTTTACACACTCACCATGTAACACACACCATAACATAACACCAAACTTGGATAATCAATAGAGGTGGAGCTCTACCTACTTGAAACAAGATGAATTCATGAGTTTTTGGCGATTGGAGGACGTTCTAACAATTTTCGGGCCCTATGGATGTGTGCACCGCATAGCACACCGAGTGTGCCGCGCCCCACATATGAGCCGCACCCTTGCAAAAATGAACTGAGTGTTGAGGCGTAGTGCACCACGTCGGCTCTATGCACCGTGCCTCCTACCCAGTGCGCCGCACCTTTCAACTTAGTGCGTTTTTCGCCCAATTTCTCACTTGCTCACCAAAATTGCTCTTCCTTGCTTCTCTTTTGCAAATGAACTTATCCAATGAAGGAATAGCTTATAAACAAAGAGCTTTTGAAATTTGGCTCATGAAACCCACTTTCATAATGTTTTACAAATGACTTTATCTTTAAACTCTGTTTTTTGGACTTTTTCACTTCTTTTTAGCTTTGCAATGAACCAAATGACCTGAGTTTTGCTTGTTTTGCAAATGTTGGAGCTTCTGGACTAAGGAAAGAAACCAGGGTGCAGATGAATGAATTTACAATGAGAAAAACAAAATTTTCATGAATTTTGTACAATAAAAGCTAAATACTCTGTTTTTTCCTCAAAACAAAGTTTTGAGGAAAAATACATTTTCGAACACCTGGTGATGAAATTTATTGATGTTGAAACCTCCTTATGGCCTGTTGGTTGCTTATTAGACACTTTGACACATTTTTTAATGAAACCCTAATGAAACCCTGACCTAATTGACAATGAAACCCTAAAGACAAGCTTTTGCAATTTTAGATAAAAAGAAGACTGTATATGCCTTTTTAAATGAACAGACATGAACCAGCAGGTAAATGATATGAGGTACATGAGGAAAACCACTCTCGTCAAATGATCCATGCGCTAAATGGAATGCAGATGACGGTGCGGGACACCTAATATGAAATGCAACAAGATGATTTGATCTCTAACACAGGGATAAAGATACCGACACTAACAGGCCCAAAGCTTGTAGTGGTTCAACCTGTATAACATGCTAATAAATTACATGAGTCTGGTTGTGTACATGCTTATTTAAAATAAATACATGAAATACATTATGAATTATTATATGAGTTCGTAATGCTAGTCGATATTCCATTGGCCCAACCCTACACAATATTTCAAATGGTCCGCAAAACTGAGGGGCCAATTTAGAGCAACTTCCTAGACTCAAGGAGCTCTTCTTAGGTAAAAATTGTACATAGACATTTCTCCTACTTGGAACTCTTTATGAGTTATTTTCAAGTTAGAATAACTATTTTGTCAATCTTGAGTTTCCTTAAAATTCAGACTCATCCTTTTAACCATCTATTCCATTTCCTGTAACTGATTTTGTCCCAACATGAGTTTATCTTAATTTCTACACCAATTCTTTGGAACATGACATTTCCGCCCTTACAATACTTCCAAGGGGCTCATTTTGAGCTATGCTTGGTAGCCATTGTTGTAAGAAAATAATATTTTCATCTAGTAGGATGATTCATAACATACATAGACAACATATCTTCCAATACTTGATTTACTATTTTCGTTTATCCATCGGTTTTTCTATGGTACATAGTCCTAAAATTTAGTTGCATACCCATCAAAGAAAATAAGGTCTTCTAAAAGTTTAGGTAAACTTCGTGTATCTATCTAAGATAATTTTCTTAGGTATTCCATTAATTCGGAATATTTCTTTCATAAAAACCTCTACTAGTTGTGCGGCCTTGTCAGTAAATTGCACATGAATAAAATGAGCAGCGTTAGTTGAATTTTCCATGACTACCATGATATATTTAGTGTTGTCTTTGAGTTTTGGGTAAACCCATTCTAAAATCCAATGAAATCACTTCCCATTTTCACTCTGGTACAAAGGATTTAACAATCCCATTGGATGTTGGTATTTTTGTCTCACAAGATGGAACTCCTAACACCTTGACAAATATTTTGTAACATCCCTCTTCATGCATGACTATAAAAAAACTTTTTTAAGTGTGGAAATCATTTTCTAATATCCAAGATGTGTTGTATATCACTTCTCATGATAATATGTCAAAATTGATCTCTTAATTTCATCTTCATTCAAGATATAAAGCATGTTCTATAAACCAACAGGCCTTCCTCACTAGTTTCATACTTCAATTGTTCTTTTTGAGTAGTTTCACTCAAATTGTTACGAATAAGATCATAATTTGAATATTTTAATTCTATTTGTTTTACTAATTATGAAAAAATTATCTCACTTATGCTCTTATTTATCTCTCATAAGTGTCTTAAAATTTGACTCAATGCATCTGCCACCTTATTTTGCTTTCCATTTGTGCACTTGATGTCAAAATCATAGTCGCTTAAGAATTCCATTCACCTAGCCTACCTAGCATTCATGTTCGGCTGGCTAAAAAAGTATTTCAAGCTTATGTGATTTGTTATCAGGGTGAAATTCTTGCAAACTAAATAATGTCTCCACATTCCTAGGGAATGAATAATTGTTACCAACTCTAAATGATAAATCACATAGTTATTTTCATGCTCCTTTGATTTCTGGGACTCGTAAGCTATTACATGTCTTTCTTGCATTAATATTCCCCCAACTCCTTCTGAACATTGATATGTGCATACAACAAATTGTTTATCTGGATTAACTATTTTTAATATGGGAACTACTGTCAGAAGTTGTCTTAATTTCTCAAAACTTTCTTGGCCATTTTGTGTCCATAAAAATTTTACACCCTTCTTTTGTAGCAAGGTTATGGGATGTGCTAACTTGGAAAATCCCTTTGTAAATCTATGATAGTACCTAGTTTTTCCCATAAATGATATTATATCATCTATGTCCTTCAGAACTAGCCAATCTAAAATCACTTTCACCTTCTCATGATCTACCATTGTACCTTCCTTAGATATTACATGTTGAAGATATTGTATCTTTTCTTGAAATAATTCACACTTAATAAATTTTTCATATAATTAATGCTCCTCCAAGGTTTGCAACATTATTTCTACATGTTGTTTGTGCTCTTCCTAAGTCTTGGAGTAAACTAATCTATCGTCTATAGAAACTAACACAAGCTTATTCAAAATCTTTCTAAATGCATTATTCATCAAGCTCATGAAAGTAGAAGGTGCATTAGTGAGTCAAAAAGGTATCACCGTAAATTCATAATGTTTGTATCTTGTGTGGAAAGCTATTTCCAATATATCCTCCTCCTTAATCCTTAGCTAATGATACCCTGATCTGAGGTCTATTTTTGAAAATATCATCATTCC
The DNA here is from genome assembly GCA_000404065.3 of Pinus taeda. Taxonomy (NCBI): domain Eukaryota; kingdom Viridiplantae; phylum Streptophyta; class Pinopsida; order Pinales; family Pinaceae; genus Pinus; species Pinus taeda. Next base: position 4,042 of record APFE031032596.1, on the reverse strand, counting down.
TCTTACTTGATCGAATAAATAATCTATCCTTGGAAGAGGATACTTATTTTTAATAATATTTAATTAATGGCAATCAATGTGAGTCTAAAAGTCTCGTCCTTCGTTTAGATGAAAAGAACTGGTGCACCGCACAGTGACAAACTAGGTCAGGTATACCCTTTATTAAGCATATCCTGCAATTATGTTTTTAATTGCATTAGCTCAGGTACACTCATTGATATAGAGCTTTCGACAAAAGGAGTTACCCCTGATATTAGTTATATGGAGAAATTTATCTCCCTTTTTGGGGGCGGGCCTATAATTTCCTCTGGAAATATATCCAAGTAGTCATGAATAAATTCCAACTCATGTTCATATTTAACAGTTTTGTTTAAAGAGGGATCCTCCACTTGAATATGAAAAGTTGACATCCTTTTCTTGCAGACCTTTTTAGCTACATGACTAATATCTTCCATATAGATACAACCCTAGGTATATCTCTTATAACCCACATTTCGCCACTTTCAACTATACATGTAACATTTTTATGTACGAAACTGACAAGTGCACGATTCCTTTCCAACCAATCCATCCCTATTATGATGTCATATGAGCCCAAGGGTAAAATATTTAAGTCTATGATGGTATGAATTCCATTAAGAGATATTGAACATGCCTTTATCCATGTTTTTAGTTTTCATGTTGTCCCTGTGACTAGCTAAACCAGCCATGAATTCTTATATGTTTTTAGACTTAATTTTACATTATTCTACCACGTGAGGGCTAATATAACTTAGGCTAGTGTTGAGATCTATTAATACATAAATATCTTGGTTAAATCTAGTACCTTGAATTTCCACCTTTGTGGACTTGTGTTATGCTTAACATCCTTCCATCATCGCATTGATATGTCGTATGTTTCTGGCTAAGTCATTGAATGTAGAGGCCACCTGAAGGTGCTGCAAACTTTGCACAAATAAGGTATTATAGTGGAAATTTTGTAATAAATGGGGCTCTCCACAACCCCATCACCTTAGAGGCTCTTTGTCCTTCCCACTAACTCCTTCACATATGCTTGTTTAGTCCCAACTTGAGATTGGCCTTGGGTTTTTGTTCGCTGATTGATATGTTTATTCCAACTATTGTTCTAGTTACTTCTTCTGGGATGCTTAAAAAAACTAGATTCCCACTTTTTCCACCTTGAGCCATCTGATCCTTTTTCTTGTTGGAGAAACATTTTATATTTTCATTATTCTGCTTATCTTGTTGATAACATATTCAAGCTTTTCTTAAACTTATAAAAATATTAATAAAAAAATTATAAAAAATAAATAATAATATTGATAAAATTAATGAATAATAAAAAAACCTAAATAATAAAAATATTAATAAATATATATATCAATGAATACCTCTATGTTTATGAATATTAATAAATGGGGAACTAAAAAAAATATGAAACAAACAAAATGACCAAATTAACCAGATATATAAAATATTAATAAAAATAAAATAAAAATTATAATTTGAATTACAAATAAAAGTAAATCTTTTAATGATTTGAATTCGAAATAAAAATAAAATTATTATATATATATATATATTATATATATATATATATATGGAATGATAAAAATGAGATAACCAAATTATATTAAAAAAATTATGTTTATGTATTAATAGTAAATCAACAAATATTAAAGGAGGGATGTATATATGTAAAAGAAATGTAATTCTAGTAAAAAGAAAAAGGAAAAAAATAGAATACCATAAATGTTTTAATAATGAATTATAGACACAGGAAAAAATGGCAGAAAAACTTAATCAATGAAATATAAGTCACGAACAAAAATATAATAAAAAGAGCAAGGGGAAAGAAAAAACATTACACATAGGAAAGTATTAATATATGTTTATGTAAATATCAATAGTATTAACATTAATATTAGAAGAATTTATTAGAAATTAGTATCAATTAAAGGCTCTTTATTAGAAGACATGAAAATTGCTAACAAATAAAAAATGAGAAAATACAAAATAAACATAAGAACCTAAACAGAAATTGAAACCAAATAAAAGGAACAAACCAAATAAATGAAAAGAGGGAGAAAAAGAAAGGAGACCATTAGAAAGACAAGGTAGGGGTCTAACAACAATTAATTTTCCACCCATCATCTCTATTCAACATACTAGATATTCTCCCAATTTCTATAACCTTTGCAAACTTTTGGTGATGGAAATGATCAATCTTGGCAATGGCCAAAGACTCTTCTATAAAAATGCGGTGTTTTGTATTCCCAGTGTGTTAAAAAAAGTTGAGGACTGAGTGATCCGGATTTAAACAGGAATGCAACAAATTACAGAGATAACCATATACACAAAGATGCAGCGGAAATAATACTTCATTTCATTAATGGAAAATACTGAAACATGCTTACAATCAGAAATGGAAATAAACTAGCTAGGGTGTTGGTAGCTTATCTCTGAGAAGAGATTCGATGGCTACATGCCTCTGAACTGTGTTACAATGAGGCTCGAAGGCCTATTTATTGTTGAGAAACAATGAAAAACCCTTAACATTCCAAAACGTAACCCTAGGAGATGAAACACCAAACTGTGGGTCCCGTTTGGGGGTAAGTTGGTACATCAACTTCCCGGGGTCGTAACTTTAGCATATAATCTTCGTTTGACGCATACAATGGCTCATTAGAAAGATCTATTCGAGCACTATCATTGTTGGAATGAGCAACATCGATCCATTCCATGGACCCATGTTGCCCCCGGATTCCCCAAAAAACGTCGTTTAGGGCCTCAAAACGGCTCCGGAAGTTCAGGACCCGAAAAACTGCTAAAAATAGTAAGTTGTGCTACAATTAAGGAAACTGAAAATGTTGATAAAGACAATGGTGGGGGTCCAGGTGGACTTGGCAGGTGGCTACCAATATCCACCTGGATCATTCCTCCCCCCTTAGGAAGCAATGGTCCCCATTGCGCTGAGTTCCTCCATGAGATGAGGAAACTTTTGCTGAACTTGGTCCCTGGTGAGCCACTTGCCTTGGTGAAGGAATTGGCCTGCTTTGACAACTCGATACAGTTGGATATTCTGTTGGCGAGTTTTCTTCATCTGTCTGTCCATGATCCGATCAGTTGCAGCTTGTTCCATGCAATCTGGATTTAATTCTGTGGGTGTGAGTTGTTCTGCAATGTCGGATGTGTCTAGTAATGGTGGGAAGCATGGTCGACGACGGTCCACATTGAACACTTGGTGCAGGCGAAGGAATGGAGGAATGATGTGCTTCAAAGCATTGTTGCCCGTAGCCTTGACGCTGGTGCAAGGACCATGTCGGAGTGGTTGAAGCTTCTTATGGGCTCTTGGAAGGTGTTCTTTCTGCAGATGCAACCAAACTTTGTTGCCCACCTGAAACTTGTGTGGTGCCCCTGTGGGTGAGGAGAAGTTGTTCCTGTGTTCTGTCATGACCGTATCCATTTGCTGTTGCTGCTGCGTGGAGGAACCCTTTGTGGGGGTCATGGATGTAGCAACGATCTTCCCCTTAATTTGGGAGCGAACCAGACAATTTCCTGGTCTGTGATATGAGCTTGCTGCCTTTCTTAGCATTGATCAAAGATGTGGCAGTAGGTGGGCTACCTCTGGTATCCTGTATAATGAATTACTCAAAGAAATAATGACAGCACGAGGCCTTGACTCATACACAGCATGTCGCGTCCACAAGTATGGTTGGCCTAATAATACATCACAAACATCCAGAGGTGTAACATCACACAATACCTCGTCGGTGAAAGGTTTGATGCTGTAGGGAAGGCGGCACTGCTGGCGAACTTTGAGATCTCGTCCTTCATGAAGCCACCCAATACTGTATGGCTGTGGGTGTGGTGTAGTCGGTAGGCCCAACCGCTTCACGACCTCTACTGAAATTAGGTTCTTTTGGCTCCCATTATCAACAATGAATTGTAGCGGCGAACCCTTCACCCACATCTGTGAGTGGAAAAGACGTTCCCCCTCCTCTGGCTCTTCGGGCTCATTCTTCTGGATCTTGGCAGTGGC